>JASVEL010003486.1:0-18602 GCA_032618575.1 Nicotiana noctiflora
CAGGGTTACTTGAGAAATATGGGGTGAAACACAAGGTGGCTACACCATACCATCCTCAGTCGAGTGGTCAAGTGGAGGTCTCAAACCGAGAGATCAAGAGTATCCTAGCCAAAACTGTGAATGCCAACCGGACAGACTGGTCCAGAAGATTGGATGATGCATTGTGGGCCTACCGCACGGCCTTCAAAACTCCTATTGGTACTTCTCCCTACCGTCTCATTTTAGGGAAGGCATGTCATCTACCAGTTAAGCTAGAGCATAAGGCCATGTGGGCACTGAAGAAGCTCAACCTAGAATGGGCTGAAGCTGCGAACTTGAGGTTGATGCAACTAAATGAACTGGAGGAATTTCGATTCCACGCCTATGAGAGCGCAGCAGTATACAAGGAGCGGATGAAGTTTGTTCATGACAAAAAGATCTTGAGAAGAGAATTCAAGACGGGAGACCTGGTCTTACTTTTCAACTCAAGATTGAAATTGTTTCTGGGAAAATTGAAATGAAAATGGTCTGGCCCCTTCAAAGTGGTGAGTGTCTCCCCATACGGAGCGGTGGAATTGGAATCTACTGACGGGTCTCGGACATTTAGAGTAAATGGCCAACACATCAAGCACTACTTGGGTGTTGATGGTGAAAAGAAAGTGATAGAGCAGCTGGCTCTACAAGATGGTCCTTACCCGTCCAAAGGATGAAATTGGAGCAACCAGTCCCGTCGTGCCACGACGTTAAATCAAGCGCTGCATGGGAGGCAACCCATGGGTGGTAACACCGTCTTTAATTTTTGAATTTTCTTTGTTCGTTTATTTCCTTAACATCTATGAAGTGTAGGGAGCCCAAATAGTTGTGATATTTGGTGGATGTACCCATGGGAAGAAATGCGGAAGAAAGGTGGTAGAAATGCGGTAGAAATGCGACCACATAATTAATTTGCGGACCGCAAATCTACCACAGACCTAATCAGAGAGTCCTCTTAATTGGAAGTTACAATGCGTCCATTCTGCGATCCGCATGTCAGTTGTGCGACCGCAGAGTGGATCGCATATTTGACTCTGAGCAACCTACAAGACGCGACAAAATACGACCATTATGCAGTCCGCAGGTTAGATCTGCGACCGTATAATGGTCCGCAAAGTGGCCTTCTCAAATTCGTTAAAATCCCCCAGGTACGTTCCTAATACCCTACACTACAGAAAAAAAAAAGAAGAGAAAAACAACAAACAAAAGAAAAAGGAGAGAAAAACAAAAGAAAAAGAAAGAAAAGAGGCAAGATCGAACTTGCACAACAGGCGAAGCACCCCATTCATCACTAGCATTCTCATCACCATCTGGTATGTGTTACTGTTCCCTCCATCTCCGTCTTCTAAATTTTTGAGGGAAAAGTTGTGGGGACCTGTGGTGGGCTTAATCGCATGGCTAGGGTAGTAATGATTTGGACATGAATATAATGTGGGGTAGGAATTGGTTGAAGAGTGGGCACCCATGGATGAAAAAATGAACTCTTGAATTGAAATGCTCAGTTCTGCGGTCCGCATGTCTAAAATGCGGAACGCATTTCTGTCGCGAACCTAACCCTAGGTCAGCTGGGGAAGACAACATATGCGGTCACTAAGCAATCACATTCTCACTTTGCGGTCCGAAAAGTGACCGCATAGTTGTCACCTGGTTATCCCTTTCAAGTGGGTAAACGTGCGATCGAGTATGCGGCCGCAGAATTGAACTACGGTCCACAAACTCAACGCAAAGTATAACAGAGAACTGGGAAATGTGGATTTTGCAAATGGCCATTCAACGATGAGTATGCGGTCCGCATAACTATTATGCGACTGCATATATCATCACAGATTAGCAAGGAACTTCAGCAAGAAATTTTGCGATTACTTTGCGGTCCGCAGACTTGTTCTGCGATCGCATAGTGCATCACATCGTTGTTCTCTCAATTTGATGTTTCTATTTTCTACCCTACGGTCTGTACTAACAGTGCTTCCCTTGGAGACATGGCTCACAAATGACTTGCATACAAGCCCCGTGCTGCTAAAAGACAACGAGTGGACCCACCACAAGAAGCAAGTGCCCAACCAGAGGAAGTAGATATCCAGCCTGCGGTTGACATACATGCTGAGGCACGGAGAAAGCAGGCTACTGAAGGCATCTCATATCATCTCTGCTAAGGCATTGAGGGCTCAAGGGAGAAATTATAAAGCTGGGCTTGAACGGAGAAAACTCTTCCCGGAGAAGCAATTGAGCCTCAATGGGCTTAAGGAAAAGTACCCGCACATCCTCACCAACATCAAGCGGAGAAAATGGATAGGATTCACTGAACCTCCGGCCAAATACAATGAATCAATCGTTCGGGAGTTCTATGCCAACTATGGAGCTTCCCGGACCAAGCATCATAAGAGGCAAAAAATGTACCTCGACAAGGTGGATGTTTGGGGTATCTCAGTTAAATGCAGTGCAAAAGCCATAAACCGGATGTTGGTCCCAGACTGGGACAAGGACACCTCCACAGCAGAGTACAAAGCCAAATTTGCTAATAGGGAGACTGAAAGGAGCTGGATTGCCTCCGTCATCGCAACTGGAACCCCTACATGGATACAACCGGGGAGAAAAATTTATAAGGAGAGCTTCTCAAGGGAAGGGAGATACTGGCTTGCATTTCTTGCATCCACATTGATCCCAACGAATCATGAGACAGACATTGCCATTGAGAAGGCCCTCCTCATTGCTTGTATCATACATGGCATTAAAGTGAATGTGGGAGATATCATTTTTCAAGAGATGGGGCGAAGAGCAATGCAAGATGCCACTTCTCTCCCCTTTCCGTCCTTGATCACTGCTTTGTTCCATGAGCCCCAAGTTCCTGTTGATCTCCGGGATGCGACAGGTCAGGAAAAAGGGATTATAGACATCAACCGCCTTGCTGATGCGGTGATACCTCCTCCGGCAGTTGTTCAGGAGGACCTACTCTCTTCCCAGCCCCCTATTTCTCATGATGATGCGGCACAGTCCTCCACTCCTTCCACCTCTGCTCAGACTTCTACTGCTACTGCTCAGACTCATCCAGCCACTCAGGCAGTCTCACACCTTGGTCTCTTAGCCAAACATGCAAACGCCAAGGTCGACCAGCTTATTAAGACATTGCCAAACTTAATCAAGAAGGCTCTCACTCCCATGTAGTCAGCCATAGCAGAGATTCAGCAAAAACAGATGGCATATGCTGAGCGATTGCAAGGGCTTGAATTGAGGGTGGAAAAGCTAGAAAGGGGAGAAGTGTCTGGTTTGCACGATCTCAAGACAGAGGTGGCTTCTATGAAAGTCGAATTCCAAAAGATGCAAAATTTGGACTTCGACGTTTCATCCCTCTTTCCTATGGAGGGTGACAAGGGTGCTGATGCGGTGCCTGATTTAGGCCTTGACTTCACCAACCTAATGGCCGACGCTGTCATTCCCACTCCCGGAGACTCACAGGCCCCAGCTCCTCCTAGCCGTATTGACATTGCCTCTAATGAGGAAACTGAGGGAGGGAGTGAGAGTGATGACGAAGTGGATAGCTTGGGATTCTCCAGCGGTGATGCCCCTCAGCCTGTTAACAAGGGGAAGGCAGCTGCTCCAGCTTCACCTCAGGAGGATGAAGCTGTGGATGAGGATGAGCGCGCTTAGATTGAGGTTGCCTTGTAGAGATCCTTGATCGACAGAGGAGGACCCACAGCTCATGCAGCAGCTGATGCATCAAGCAGCTCTCAGATGCCAGCTAAGGTCACAACACCTCCACCATCAGTCCCAGTGCCAGCCTTGCTTCCTACACCAGAGCTTCCACCAGCAGCAGAGGTCGCACCCTCGACTGTGCCCACACCTGTCCTCACAGCTACAAAGGAGGGTGATCACCCCGGCACACAGCCAGCTGCCGACTCCCATAGCACTTAGTGTGCCTCAGGGAGTCTTTCCTCATACTCTGCACTTTCATTATCTGCATTGGGGACAATGCATCTTTCTAGGTTGGGGGTGGGGTACCTTGGTGTTTGATATTGCTATTTTGTGCCTTTATGTATCAAACTTGTACAACTTTGGTATATAAAGCAATGTATATATAATGTTTTGATCCGTTGTGTTTTTATGATTAGTTAGTCAATCAATTCCTCTTGGTTTTTCTTTGTTTGATTCTTTTCCAAGAATGTAATAGTAGAATCAGAACCTCGTATGTAAATCAATGTGACCAGTTTAGTGAAATTGTTCAGTGTCAAGCATGCATATCTGTACATAGCACATATCCTCCTATAGTCATCTTTCTCGACTCGTCCCAATGATAGATAGATTGACGACTGTCTTAAGGGAACTTGTCTCTAGGACCAATCTTGTGAATTTAAGGCTCATTATGTGACTCTATGGCTACCCATTAAAGCTTGGAATTGCAAAGTAGTTGCTCGAAAGTGCTAAACAATGTGAATTAAGCAGTTCAAGTACGATGTGTGTACGTGAGTTTTCTACTTGTATATAGTCCTTGTGTCCACTTCTGTCATCTAGAACTTGCTTGGTTGGTCTTTCAATACTAATGATAGTATGTTTGGTTGGAGGAATGATCTTAGGCATTCTTTGTGAAAATTTTAAACATCTCTTTAGCCTTTCAAGCCTACCATTGTATAAATAATATCACTAGTACCCCTCTTTGAGCCTTTAAACCTTTCTTTGGCCAACTCATTACAAACCTTTCCCTTTTTGCAAAATGATTCCCTCTTTTGAACCCGTTCCTCCTTGGACATTGAAAATGAGGCTGAAACCCTAAGTTGTGCATGGTGTCAAAGTTGAGATAGGCAAGGTTATGTATTGAGTCTAAGACCACATGCCTCAAAGTGTGTATTAAAGTATTCAAGCTCTAAAAGAAAAAAAAATGAAAACAACAGTTAGTCTATATATATGTGTAAATATATACATTGTGGAGCCTTGAATAAAATTGGGAGAGGCATGTAAGGTGGTTCTATAATTGGGAACTAGATGCCAATGAGGCTATGTGAGTTAAAGAGAATCAAAATGCAAAATAATGAAACTTGTGAGTAGTGTTCAAGGAGGATGAAGTCACATGTACCCAAATGCTTACCCAACCTTCCCTAAACCTACAGTACAAGCTTAAAAAGTCCTTATGGGACCTCCAACCGATCATTCTTGAAGAAGTGGCGAATTAAAATAAAGGCAAGCCTATGGTATGACATTTTGTGCATTTGAAGTTGCTTCTGAGAGTGAGTGTTCTCTTTGACTTGTCCTTGTAAATATTGTAAATATTGTGAGTATGGGACATCATTTCTGGTCAGAGTGCATGAACTGCAGAATTTACTTAAGTTGAGACTTTAGAGCCTAATGAAAACGCATTCCGTTGAGGGTAACATTTAGTCACAATGTGAGGCTCAAAGCGTACATGATTGGTTTGTCTCTATGTGCATGCTCTTAGTTAGGGAGGAGTGGAGCGATTGTTTCAATACATGCTTGAAGAACTGAACATTAGCACTATCTTGTGTTATTATTGTGTTAAGTGTTGTGAATAAGTGTGGCGTAGGTGTGTTCTTCTTGCTTGAGGACAAGCAAGAGTTTAAGTTAGGGGTGTTGATGTGCCAGAGAAATTCGGCACATTTACATACTAATTGTTCTTATATTGGATTGTTTTATTGCAAAATATAGTCCATACTTATGTGATTTTGTGGTTTTACCGATAAAGAGGAAGAAAAGACCAAAGACACAAAAATGGAAGCAAAAAGACAAGAAAAAGGGCAAAGTTGTGCAAAACAGCTGATCTGCGCACCAACATGCGGTCGCATATAACATATGCGAACCGTAGAAGAGCAACCAAATCGCAGAGCTAAACAGAGTATGGAGCTAAAATGCACGACAAGAATGCGATGTCTTCTGCGATCTCACAATGAATATGCGGTCCGCACTTCTGCCGCAAAATGAACATGAAGGAAACCTAAGAGTCAATTATGTGGTGCCATCTGCGGTCGCACAATCAATATGCGGACCGTAGAATGGTGATGCGATCAGCACATGAACAGCTAGGGTTCCGATCCGCAACGGCGCCTCTCAAGATGCGGACCGCAGACCTGTTATGCGACAGATCTGCGGTCGCATACGTGACCTGGAAGGGTAAATTTGTCCGCTTTTTGTTGGATATTAGCCCCTCTATAAATAGCTTTTTAGAATCTTGTGTAAGAGTAGCTGGTGCAGACTTTATACTACACTCCAAGACTTTATTACTTCATCTTTTTGGAAGCTTTTGGTTGAAGAATCTTTTACTTTGTAAGCATTTATGACATTTATTACACCTTGTATTTTGTATTTTAGCATGTGTGGCTAAACTTAAATACTAAGGTTGTGAACCCAAATGGGTGTTATGTAAATAGGTGTTTAACATTGAATATATGCATAATGGTTGGTTGATATTTCTTTACTTCTCATTCTTCATTTATTGTTGGTGGTTGCAAACAGTAATTAAAGCCATTAAAGTCCTACCTTACCTGGGAAAGTGGGTTAGATTTTGGAAGAAGTAAAGAACAAAAACTCGAGGCTTTACACCTCGTTTAATAAAATCGCTTAGGGATAAGTGGGTTTTATTTGGAATTTATTGATTGTTATGCATTGTGACTCTTAGACTTTTGGGAAAAATCAAGAGAGGAAATGCTACTCAAGTATTGGGAAATATTGGGTAGTTGCATAGAAATCAATCGCATATCAATAATCAACCATTAGAAATATATCATATTAACACCGATAGCATTACACTACATTTAAGGGAAGACAACCTTGGTTTAATCAATTCTATAAATTACTACATCAAGCATTCTCATTAGTTAATATTCTAAAACAACCTTCACTCATACTACCACATTTACACCATTTCTATGTTACTCCTAACGGAATAAATTCAAGATTCTAGTCGGGTAACACACTAATTCAAGTGATCATTTCACACCTATTCCCTGTGGGATTCGACCCCAACCTAGTTGGGTTACTATATTTGACACCGATCCCCTTACACTAATTATAAAAGTGTAATTTAAGCGTATCAAGAAGAATTGTCTATGTCTTACAATTATTAGGTGGCCGAAATTGAAGTCCAAGAAAAGGAAGATTGGTTCACCCAAATCAGTCCTTGAAGTCCACCAAATGGGCTCAAAATGAGCTTAAAAGAAGTCCAAACAGGGGTGATACAAAATGAGCCCAATTGGAGTCCAAACCAATGGACCAAACTAGTTGCTTTGAGGCCCAAATCTGCCCCAAATGGTCTTGGCCGCCCACCCTTACTGACTGTAATGATTTTGTATGCCATAATAACTACCCTACCTAATTGTAATGATTTTGTTTGCCATAACAACCGCCCACCTAGTTTTAAAGAGATTTTTTATGCCTTTGTACTCCTATAAAAAGGGAGTTCTTCTCATTCATAAGATACTACATTATTTATTAAGTATATCATACTATGAGAGTTATTTTGAACCTTTATTATTTGTGCTTTAAGATTTATCTTTCAACCTTTACTAGTTCATAGCTCAAGGTAGTAAAATTTCTCTTTTACGATATCTTTGATTCCTTTGTGGTATTCTTAGAAGGCGATTAATACTAGTTATTAATTATTGTCTCAAGTTACTAATAAAATGGTCAAGATCCGAATCTATTGTTCTGATTTTCTTTTTAAGTAAACGCGTTTGATTTCTTCCATAAATAAAGACGTTGTTACTTTGATCATGTCAAGGCTATAGAACTAACGTTCTTGAATGTTCTTGGAATTCTTTCCTTGAATCTTTCCCATATCCTTTATTTTCATCTCTTTAATTCTAGTTGTTCAATTCCTTGTTGTTATTGCTTCCGCATTTACTTCTCAAATTCTTACTCTAGTTTGGATTTCCGACCTAGTTGTTATCAGTTTGCATTGAAGGCATTGAGCACAAAAATGTTCTACATCTTTTCTCATATTAGGCCAAAAGAAATTTTCAGCAAGGATTTCAAGTGTTTTAGGCACACCAAAATGTCCCATAAGCCCCCTACAATGTGCTTCCCTCACAGAAACTTCTCGCAAAGAACAATTAGGGATAAAAAGATTATTCTCTTTAAAAGGAACCCATCTCTTAGATTATACTTCTCAAAAGGCCCATTTAAACATGCTGAAAATGCTACATCAAAATCAGAATCATCAACATATAATTCCTTAATATGATCAAATCCCATCAATTTAGAAGTAAGAGTAGAAAGAAGAGCGTACCTTCTTAAAAGCGCATCAGCAACTATATTGTCTTTACCTTGCTTGTAGCTAATGACATAAGGAATTGTCTCAATGAATTCAACCCATTTGGAATGTATTCTACTCAATTTACCTTGGTTTTTCAAGTATCTCAAAGACTCATGGTTAGTTTTTATCACAAACTCTTTTGGCCATAAATAATGCTGTCAAGTAGCGAGAGCCCTTACCAAGACATACAATTCTTTATCATAAGTAGAATAATTCAATGTAGCCCTATTCAACTTCTCAAAAATAAGCAATTGGTTTAGAATCTTGCATTAAAACAACCCGAATATCTCTATCAGATGCGTCACATTCAATTTTAAAAGACTTATTAAACTCAGGTAATTGCAACAAAGGAGAAGAACACAATTTATCCTTCAAACTATTAAATGCAAGCTCTTGTACTTTTCCCCAATTAAAGACCTTATCCTTATTAATGACTTCAGTTAAAGGTGCAACAACTGAACTAAAATCTCTAACAAATCTCCTATAAAATCTAGCAAGTCCATGAAAACTTCTAACTTCAGTAACGCTATTAGGTGTAGGCCAATTTTTAATCACATTAATTTTATCTTCATCTACTTCAACACCTCTAGAATTCACAACAAAACCCAGAAAAACTACCTTATCCACACAAAAAGTGTACTTGGATAGATTTGCATACAATTGTTGCTCCCTAAGCACATTACAAACTTGTTTCAAATGTTCGAAATGCTCTTCTAAAGATTTAGAAAAGATTAGAATATCATTAAAATAAATGACTACAGATTTCCGTGAAAATCCTTAAAGATATGGTTTCATTAACCTTATGCATGTACTAGCTGCATTATTAACCCGAACAACATCACTAACCATTCATACCATCCATATTTAGTTTTAAAGGAAGATTTCCACTCATCTCCGGGATTCATTCTAATCTTGTGATATCCACTCTTCAAATCAGTATTAGAGAACATTTTCGAACCATGCATGCAATTGGTCAAGTATATCATCTAAACGAGGAATAGGATGGCGATACTTTATTCTTATTTTATTGATGGCGCGACAGTCCACGCACATACTCCAAGTGCCATCCTTCTTTGGCACCAAAAGTACGAGTATAGAACTGGGACTCATACTTTCTCTTACAAATCCCTTATCAAGCAGCTCCTCTACTTGTCTTTGAAATTCTTTTGTTTCTTCAGGATTGCTCATATAAGCAGACCTATTAGGAATTTATGATCCCGACACAAAGTCAATTTGATGCACTATTCCTCTTAAAGGTGGTAAACCTTTAGGAAGATCCTCAGGAAAAACATCTTCAAAATCCTGCAAAAGGTTAGAAATAACACTAGGCAAAGAGGATGTTAATGAATTATTATTAAGCTGAACTTCCATATAAGTGAGCAAGATAACAGGAAACCCCTTTTTTTTTGCAATTAACACTCATTGGCTTTTGCAAGGGTCACTTTTTTTTTCAATCTTAGCCTCTTTCCTCACATCAATGCTTTCTTTTTTATCACCCTTCCCCACTTTTTCCTTCCTCTTATTGCTTCCCTCTCTCTCCTCATACCTCACTTCATATTTTCCCTCTTTTTCTTTCACTTTAATCTTCTCGTATTGATCCATCCCCATGTTTCCCCATTGACTCTTTCATCTTTTTTGATCTTCATACACTTGGCAAGGAGTTAAAGGTGCAAGAACGTACTTCTTGCCATTATGCTCAAGAGAGTATCCATTTTTCCTCCCATCATGAAAAGCACTCCTATCATACTGCTAGCCCCCCCCCCCCAACAAAATATGACAAACTTGCATGGGTACTATATCACATAGAACTTCGTCCGTGTACCTTCCAATCTTAAAGGAGAGCATGCGTCGTTTATTCACCTTGACCTCACCACTATCATTAAACCATTGTCTAGGGTGCTTCGTCTATTCCAACCCTATCCTTTCCACCAATTATGCACTCACAACATTATCACAACTCCCATTATCAATTATCATAGAATAAATTTTATCTTTAATCCCACACCGAGTATGGGATATATTTTCCCTTTGTTCTTTATAGAGTGACCCAAATTAATGTGCACAAGCCTCCTAACCACACATTTCAATTCACTATCAATGTACTCCATCTCTTCTCATTTTTCATTCTCTACAAAGTTTTCTTTTTTGTTCTTTACTTGGTTCACTTTTTTCACTCTCATATCCTCCATCTTTTTTTATTAGAATGTTTCTTCTACTTGGGCGTTTATAAGCCTTATCCCCCCCCCCCCTTGACACTTGAGACATTGAATAGAAGAAGTAGAAGTAGAAGTAGAAGTCTTAGGCATAAAATGCTTACCCCTATCCTTGGATTCCAATTTGCTCTTGCCCTTGTCTTCATGTAATTTAAGAGTAGGTGTCTCCTCAGAATTTGATCATTGCTTCTTTGGAATAGTAGTTGGCCGGCTTCTCCATGAGCTATATTGCTGTATCCTTTTTGTCATACCCCAAATCAAGGGACATGACCGACGCCTGACCGGGTAGCCCTAGTCAAGCAGACCTGGGTGCCTTTCCTAACGCGCGCGTTACCCCTGTATTGTTCATTACTTATAAGCCAAAGATCTTACCAATTATAATTGAATTCACATTGTTCAAACATAACCACACGATTAACTTACTAACAAGTTTACAAATTACAACGCCTGACACATATATATATATATATATATATATATATATATATATATACACACACATACATAGGACTATAATCCCACAGTTTACTGTCTACGGAGCCTCTAGGATACAAGGGATGGTACAATACTTGCCGGTAACAAGGCTCTGGCTATACCTTACACAATATCAAAATAAAGTCTAAAACAAAAGTGGCATGAGCCACGTAGGGCCCCGAGAGGAAAGGGTCTCACCAAAACGGCCAGTGAAAGATGAAGGAGGCTACTGCGGATGAACTGAAATACCTGCTACTTATCCACCTACAATCATAACACGAATGTAGCGTCCCCAAAAAAAAGGGACGTCAGTACACTAGAATTGTACTGGTATGTATGGACAAGCTTTGTCCCAAGTAAACACAAGCCATTAAACAAGTAAATCACGATGATAAGACAACCAATGATTACATCAAGAAATAATAAAGCCAGCCAATCATGTTTCCACATTTACTTCGTTCAAGTAGTTCTCAGCCCAAAGTACAATTAAACATCAACAAGGAAGGCAACAACCAAACAAACACGAGGAGCACAGTCAAGTCAAACAAATGGGCAATCAGTGCCCCACAGGTTGCAAACTCTCTTGTTGTCTCCTTTCACAATTTCACATCAATGATTTCATATCAATTTCAATGGCGATTTCGATTGCTTTCCACCATTATTACCTCGGCCACCCTTATCACCCCAACCCACACCTTATTACTTCGTGTTGCGGTGCACAACCCGATCCCACCGTACAGTTTCAAATCACAACAATCACAAACAGCAAACAAGAGAATCATACAAGATAACAAACAAGTACAATAAGCAAATTTACAACTTTGTTCATATTTCCGAATTCTTTTCATGCCGGTGTCACCACATAGTTACAATATTTCCATTTCCGAGAGTATCCAAACCATTATGTTCACAGTTCATCACTACAATTATTCTCAATTCTTTACCAATTATAACTTCCTTTTTCATCTTTCGGTTTATATCCCGTACCACACCACACATAGTTCAACATCAATTGGATGCCGAACAACTAAATCAAAGAATTACACAACAATTCCTCAAAATTAGCACATACAAAACGAATTGTACACATAAGGGCAATTTCACAAGAATCAAAGTTAGTCATACGTACCTGGAGTCGAATTTACTTCCTTCAACCTCTTACTTTAAGCTCATCCGAGTTATTCTATTTTGCCAACTTCCGTTTTTGCAAAACTCTTACTCCTACCCACTTATTTTTACTAAATTTCAAGTTCAAATAACATGCATGAGTGGTAAATTCTATTTACAAAAGCTAATGCATGAAAATCTTTCTCCTCATTTGAAAATTGAAAATTAAAGAACATTGGCTAGGATTTTTACCTTTTAGAGATTGGGGAAGATGACACTTGCCCTAGGATCTTCCGGACCAAATGATTACAAACAATCCTTGAAGATGGTTAGACTTATCTCTCTAGAATCCCTCTTTCCTCTCTCTAGTTTTGCTAAGAAAATATGAGAAAATGAGGGTTTGAGGTGTTTTATTAAAGTAGGAGTGGGGTTAAAATTTTATAAAAATCTGGGTCGAGTTAATTATGTGGTCGCATCTGCGATCGCAGAATCAACATGCGGTCCGCATAATGGATCGCAGAATTGCCCCCAAAAATACACCTACTCTATTACGATGTGCAACCAGAATGAGTTCCGCATTCGTGTTCTGCGGTCGTAGAATGCGCCGCATAATTGACACTAAAAATTTCTTAAGAAATTATGCGATGGATCTGTGGTCCGTATTTTCGTTATGCGATTGCATATTGGACCGCATTTTCAACATAAGTTTTGGAAAACATTCTGTTACACTCTGCAGTAGGAATGCGGTCCGCAGAGCAGATCTGCAACCGCATTCTTGACCGCAGAATCGACATTTTCTGGAAAGTTTTGTTCTTTCAATTTTTAAAGCTTAAATCACTACCAAGGGTTCGAACCGCGGCGATCTTTTATTCGGACCATGACACTACGACTACTGGGTTTTTAAGCACAAAAATTTTACGGGGTCTTACATCCTCCCCCCTTATAATAATTTGTCCTCATATGAGGATTTTGAAAAGCAGTTGGTTTTGAAAGACATGATATGCAAACTGTCATAATTTTCACTAACTCCCATATTTTAGAAAAATTTCGCCAGAGTTTCCTTTGTATTATGATCATATCCACCTGTCAGAGAGCCCCCGAAACACATTACCAAACAACAACACACATTTACAACATTTTCCCCAGCTTGTACACACTTTCTTACTTCAACGATTGCACATATTCTATCACATTGTTACATTTTCACATACACTAGATACTTCAATGAGTCCTTTCCTTATTTAACCATCTCAATACACCATATACACATAAACAAACAATTATCGATTTACACTTACTATTAGTTGTTTATTTAACACAAGAGTCTTTATAAGTCTTTCATTTATCAAGGAAGGTTTAAGTGACCCAAGGTAACAACACATATAACTTTTTGCAAAATGAAAGAAACTTTACTAACACTAAGAAGTACGTAATTTGGACAAGATGATAGTTGTTTCAAAAAGGTAGAAGGGTCGCCTAATTTCTCCTAAGCTTGATCAAACAAATGGCGGTACTTTCCCTTCATTTCTTTTTCTGCTTCCCATGTGGCCTCCTCAACTTGTTGACTGCACCACAATACTTTGACAGAGGCAACTTCCTTATTTCTCAACTTACAAACTTGCCTATCAAGGATGGCAACCGGAACTTCTTCATATGACAAATCTTCATTAACCACAATAGCCTCGACTAGCATGATGGCAGATGGATCTCGAATCACTTTCTTCAACATGGACACATGTAACACCGGGTGCACTGATGACATTTCAGGAGGCAACTCCAGCCTATAAGCAACTTGCCCAATTCTTTGAACGATCCGATATAGCCCAACATACCTATGACTCAATTTTCCTTTCTTCAATCGCGTGACTCCCATCATAGGTGATACCCTCAAGAACACCTAATCATTGACATGAAACTCTAAATGTCTTTGGCGAACATCTGTATAGGATTTTTGGCGACCCTGTGCAGTTTTCATCCTCTCATGAATAACCATAACTTTTTCCATAGCTTGGTGCACCAGATCTTGCCCTAGCAATTCCGCTTCACCTACCTCAAACCATCCAATTTGCGACCTACACCTTCTCTTGTACAATGCCTCAAACGGGGCCATCTGAAAGCTAGCATGAAAGCTATTATTATAAGCAAATTCTATTAGTGGTAAGTGTTCATCCCAATTACCTTTGAAATCCAAAACACAAGCCCGCAACATATCTTCAAGCGTCTGAATAGTCCGCTTGGCCTGAGCGTCGGTCTGCGGATGGAAGGCTGTGCTGAGATTCACCAGGGTTCCCATACCTTGCTGAAACTTCTTCCAAAAATTAGTTGTGAACTGAGCCCCGCGATCTGAGATAATAGAAAGTGGAGTGACATGAAGCCTTACTATCTCCTTGAAGTACAACTTCGCATATTGCTTCGCAGTATCAGTGGACTTGACTGGCAGGAAGTGAGCTGATTTGGTGAGTCGATCCACTATCACCCATATTGAGACGAACTTACACTGAGTGCGAGGTAACCCTACCACAAAATCCATATTGATCATCTCCCATTTCCACCTTGGTATTTCTATAAGCTAAGTTAATCCACCAGGCCGTTGATGCTCGGCCTTCACTTGCTGACAGTTCAGGAATTTGGATACAAAGCTCGCCATATCTCTTTTCATACCATTCCACCAATAAATCTCCTTGAGATCATGATTCATTTTCGTAGAACCTGGGTGCACAAAATAACTGGAAATATGAGCCTCTGCCATCACTCTTTCCCAAGCTCGTCCATGTTCGGGACACATAGCCTACCTTGACACCGCAATACACCATCCTCGCTACTGAGTACAAATACTGAGGTCTTGTTATACATAACTGCTTCCTTCACCCGAGCCAATGTCGGATGCATAATCTGCTTTTCCTTGATTTCTGCCACCAATGATGATTCTGCTCCATTATGCACCATAACACTCCCCTCGTCTGACGCCGAGATGCGAACCCCCAAATTGTCCAATTGGTAAACATTCCGAGCCAGGGGTCTCTGATCCACCCCCTAAGGAGCCAAACTACCCATGGATTTTTGACTAAGAGTGTCGGCCACCACATTTGCCTTCCCTGGATGGTACAATATGTTCATATCGTAGTCTTTACAAAATTCTAACCACCACCGCTGTCTCAAATTTAGCTAATTTTGTTTAAACAAATAATGGAGGCTCTTGTGGTCTGAAAACTCGTCTACATGAACCCCATAAAGATAGTGACACCATATTTTCAAAGCAAACACAACTGCTGCAAGCTCCAAATCATGCGCCAGATAATTCTTCTCATGATTCTTGAGTTGCCTGGAAGCATAAGCTATGACTTTCCCGCGCTGCATCAATAACACCCCTAACCGACCCTGGAGGTATGACAATAAACCCTAAACCCCTCTGTGCCTTCTATAAAGGCCAATACTGGTGTCGAGGTCAACCTTGACTTCAATTCCTAAAAACTTTTCTCACAAGCATTGGACCACTGGAACTTAACTGCCTTCTGAGTCAATTTAGTCAATGGGGAGGCGAAGGTTGAAAATTCTTCTAGAAACCTCCGATACTACCCTGCCAGACCCAAAGAAGCTACGAATCTCCGTCGGGGTCATGGGTCTAGGCCAATCCTTCACTACTGCAATCTTCCGAGGATCCATCGGAACACTTTCATTGGAAATAACATGACCCAGGAAGGCTACGAACTCCAACCAAAATTCACATTTCAAAAACTTGGCCTACAATTGGTGCTGATGAATGGTCTACAATGCTGCTCTGAGGTGAATGGCATGATCCTCCCTGCTCTGAGAGTAAATGAGGATGTCGTCAATGAATACAATCACAAAGGAATCTAGGAATGGCTTGAAAATCCGATTCATAAGGTCCATGAAAGCTGCTGGGGCATTGGTTAGCCCAAAAGACATGACCAAAAACTCGGAGTGACCATAACGAGTTCTGAAGGCAGTCTTAGGAATATCCTGCTCTCTAATCTTCAACTGATGGTACTTGGACCGTAGATCAATTTTTGAGAAAAACTTTGCTCCTTGCAATTGGTCAAACAAATCATCTACACGAGGCAAAGGATATTTATTCTTGATGGTGACTTTGTTGTGCGAACCGATAATCAACGCACATTCGAAGTGACTCATCCTTCTTTCTGACAAAAAGAACCGGAGCACCCCACGGCAACACACTCGGCCTCACCCGCTCCTTTAACTCCGTTAACTCTGCTGGCGCCATTCTGTATGGTGGAATGGATATTGGTTGAGTATCTGGCAATACATCAATCCCAAAATCGATCTCCCTATCTGGCGGGATACCTGGAAGCTCATCCGGAAATACTTCAAGAAACTCATTTACAACTGGCACGGACTCGAGGGCAGGCAAATTTGAGGTGGTGTCCGTTACCCGGACCAAATAATAGATATACCATTCTTAATCATCTTTGAAGCCTTAAGGTAGGAAATAAACCTACCCCTTGGCACTACACCATTTCCTCTCCATTCAATAACTGGCTCATTAGGGAACTCGAGCCTCATGTCCCTCGTCTGACAGTCAAGCTTGGAAAAACACAAATAAAGCCAATCCATCCCCATAATTTCATCAAAATCTACCATCCCAAGCTCAATAAGTCGGTTGTGGTAACAAGACCACTCACCGTAACAATACAATCCCTATAGACTCGTGAGGCTGTAATATAATCACCAACCAGAGTCGATACAGATAACGACTTATGAAGCATTTCGGGTTCTATCCCAAAACTTGAAGCAATGAATGGGGTGACATAAGACAAAGAGGACCCCGGATCAATAAGGGCATAACAATCAACATCCTGAACAAACAAGATACCTGTAACAACATCCGGAGAAGCCTCAGCGCTCTGGCAGCCGCTCAAAGCATAGAATCGGCTAGGTCCACCCCTACCATGATCTCCACCCCTAGCTGCACCATGCCCTGCTGAAGCTGGAGGACACACTGATGATGTAGCAACCGAAGAACCAGATGACTGAGCAGATCCCCTGCACATACGCTTACTGGGTGCACGGTAGTCCCTCTGAATGTGACCTCTCATCCCGCACCTGAAGCATATTGGAATATCCAAATAACACGTCTCTGTGTGGAACCTCCCACATTTGGGGCATGCAGGTCTCCCCTGCTACTGGGACCCCACTCCCAGACAACCAGACTGGCGGGACCTCCTACTGCCTGAACCTTGTCTCGAATGATTGCCGTGCTGATAAGTATGCACAAATGGTGGCGCACTCGCTGAGGACTGAGCATATGACTAGAATGGCACTGATGACCCTATCCTTGGAACTGGTCTCCCTGAGTGACCCATTGACCGGGCCCTGATGCTACTCGCTCTTTCCGCATGTATCTTCAACTTCCTAGCCTCTATGGCCTGAGCAAACCCCACGATCTTCCCATAATTCATATCCGAGTGCAAAGCTGTTATGGCGGCCTCATTCACCACCAAAGGGCTAAGGCCCTGAACAAACCATCGAACCCAGGCATCCATGGTCGATACTAACTGAGGAGCATATTTCGACAATCTTACAAATTCCAGGTAGTACTCCAAAACACTCATACTTCCCTGTTTGAGAACCTCGAACTCACTGGTACGGGCTGCCATTGTCTCGGAAGGCAATAAATGGTCCATGAAGGCATCTACAAACTCGTCCCATCTAGCCGGGGGTCGCCCTTCCTCACGGGAATCCTCACGCATTTCAAACCACAAACGCGCCGCTCCCTTCAGCTTATATGAAGCCAACTCTACCCCCTCTATATCTGTAGCCTTCATCACTCTGAGAGTCTTATATATCTCATCAAGAAAATCCTGCGGATCGGCCTCTGGTCTGTGCCTGAGAATTCTGGAGGGGCCAATCGGAGAAACTGGTGGACTCTAGAACCGGAGGAATCTCCCTGTCCGCTGGAGGACGTAGGTGCATCATGACATCTCTGGGCCTGGGCGGCCACTAACTGGGTCAACATATGGATCGCTCCTCTAAGATCCGCATCGGAAACACCGGAACCAGAAGGTGGGACTGTATCAGAAACATGAATATTGGCAGGAGGGATGGTGGCACCTTCTGCCGCATCTGAGACAGGAACACTTGGGTCTGGAATAGATGGTCCCGGGAAATTCAGGACCGGTGGTTCATTCTCGCCCACGGTGTCAGGTACATGATTTGCAGCCACACTTGGGGTGGCATTGGCCACAAGGTAGAGTCTAGCATTCTTCTTAGGCGCCATATTCTGAAAATTTTGGAACTAGGCGTGAATTAGACATAAATACCTCCACTATGAACTTTACCGCACAATATATAATAACAAAGAAATTGGTCAATTCCTAAATGTCCGTGCAGCCCCCAACTTATAGATGTGGTCGACAACACACCGATAAGAAAGGCTCTACTAGACACGGCTCCGAGACATCCTAGGACACTTAAATACCTTAGACTCGGATACCAAGTTTATCACGCCCCAAATCGAGGGACATGACCGGCGCCTGACCGGGTAGCCCCAGTCAAGCGGACCT